>JBAMJV010004299.1:5000-32673 GCA_037951105.1 Echinarachnius parma
AACGATGTTGAATCATTGTTGTTGTCGGGGGCTCGGCACGTACCCACGCATTTTTTCCGAATACCCCGTATCCCCGTTCGCCTCATCCACCCCATCCATCCCGTTCCCCCAGTAATTTGGCAGAAGTAACCATTCAAATAGTATTTAAGTATAGTTGTGCCCCCTTCCTAAGCACCCGCTACGCCACTTAAACGTACATAAAATTATTGCAACTCGGCCCCGAAATTCTAATAGCCAATCAAGTATAATGTAGCTTTTGGCTACAATCAAGGATTGCAATTACCGATCACGTCACATATGGCGTGGTTAGCTGCATTTCCGGAGGACCGAATGTCCGCTTACACCTGCATCCTATTATACTCAAAGCACTGTACTGATGGCCATGCGCCAATTATACGCGACGCCGTGTGTGCGCGTATAGGATCATGGATACAGTAATCGCTGGCGCTCGGGGTCTTTTCATCGCATAAATAAGTGTCGCTCACAGTGCGTACAAACATATGCGTGATTGACTCATCAAACAATTCTCCCGTGATCGTGATTTAGAGCGCAATATGGATTTAGACGCCCCAGACATTGGAGATATATCTTAATAATAGATTTGTATATCGATGGTCCCACTACTACAACATAATCTCATGCACCAATGATCATAATATCAAAAGCACAAGAAGTGGTGTTGGTGCTAATCTTCACCTTAAATTTCACCTGCCAATTTCACCTTAAAAAGTGCAATTTTGAAACATTCGAAGTTAAATATCCAACAAATATTGGTAATTGAACAGTTTTATATCTGAAAAGAAGTGTTTAGAACCTACAACGTCGACATGGTTATGCCTATGTGCAAACGTATAGGCATTTGTGTAAGTTACAAACGAAATTAAAGATTATATCGGCAGATGTTGATATGTATTATGTCATTTTATTTATATTTTGTACAAGTTTCATTGGAGTTTCATGAACGTGTGTTCTGTTTAACGACGGTCTGTACCTTCGGTGTACTGAACATAGCGTCAACATTCAGACAATTAGCCAAGTTCAATCGATAGGCCATCAATTCTTTGGGACGCGAGTGGACACGTCGAGGTAATGAAATTAAGACAATAAACCTATACTTTGCCGATTTAAAACATCAGGACCCCCGTTGTAGAAAGAGCTGCACTCGAAAGTAAAAATGCTATTAATTGCAATTAAGATCATGTGACTGAATGCGCAAATATGATTGGTTCAAATTTGTATTTTTTCTTCTTGCAATTACACAGGGCCCAAATCTATACTATATGGGCGTCAACATAAAATACCCCCCCCCCCCAAAAAAAAGAAGCTTTGTTCATATATATACAGTAGTTATATCGAATCCCTCAACTCTCGGAGACACGTGTGCACACGTCGAGGTAAATCACAGTTGCCGTGGGAGGAAAAGTGCATGGAAATGAAGACAATCGACCTGACGATATGCAAGCTATTATTCTTACCTGTATGCAGCGGTGTAGCTTATGACTGTTTTTTTTTGGGGGGGGGGGGGGGGGGGGGGGCTGGGGTACCGCCCCTTACGTGGGAATAAATACCCGCTTATTGTCCTCCCTTGTACTCTTATATATCATCAATATCATTGTATGAATCGTTTGGTATTTAATTGTAATCATGGTAATCCCATTGTAATGATTTTAAATCGATATGTTTTTAATTGAATTGAATTAAATTGAATTTCATAATAAGCCATGATAATTATAGCCTTGTGAAAAAACACCGTTTTGTGTGCTTAATATTTAAACATTACATCTGATTGATGTTGATAGTGTGTACTGTGAGTGTGATATATTGCCGTGTGCTTCATCATGTCTGTGTGTATGAACTGCGTTTTAAAGTTATCCGCAAAGTCCTAAATAGGCTGGTTTTAAGTCGTGGTATATCTTTGTACTTGCTGATATTATGTGCGTGCTGTCATGTTTGTTTTTGTCAATAAAGTGATATTCATTCAAAATACGAAATACATATTAAAACACGATGTTATTTTTGTTTTTGTTAGTTGGTGTGTTTGTTTGCTTATTTGTTTGTTCGTGTATTTGTTTGTCTGCTCATTTCAATTAGCGGAGGGGGCTCAGCTCCCCCCCCCCCCCCTGCATTGGTGAATCCTTATTCCTCCTCTTTGCTCCCTCAATATCCCGTCAGTATCAATTCTGGATACGCCATTCCAAATAATACCTCGACACATTCAAGGTCAGATTGTACATCCGACTTAATAAACCTGGTTCAACTGGTTGTCCACCCAAAACGGTACGAAATTGTACACATTTGTCCTATCATACATTTTCATCTCTGCGTTTCCCTCGTAAGTGGAATAGGTAGAGGACCACCATGCATACACGTATTAGTTAACCTGTTTCCGTACTAGAGAATGCAATTCCCATAGAGTTAATACAGGACCAACCAGGTTCCTGAAGGCAATGGGTTAATATTATGCGTGCGGGAACATGAAATGTTGTGACGTTGATGTGTTCTTTCTTTCTCTTATGACATTGGAGAGGCATTTGATTGGGCCTGTCTTGGGTTTTTTTTCTCGAAGGGACGTTTATCTTACTTGGTTACAGCAAGGTTGAACAACTACGTCGAGGAAAGGGAGATGTATAGAACATGTAGAAGGAAAAGGTCTTTTAAACCCTGTCACATGGCACCTTGTCGTCTTTTTTTCTTTTCTTTTTTTCTTTCTTTTATTCTTTTTTCTTTTTTCTTACCTTGTTCGTATTCTTTCATTACATTTTCTTGATTAATATTGATTAGACACAATTACCCCTGGGAACCAAATACTTTTACAAGCATTGCTTCTTTTTGGTTCCCCCATATTTCATGTTATGTTAATTACAAACAAATTGTTGATTATGTCATATTTTATTGTATTTTAGTCTTCAATTTATTTACTCAATTGTATTTCGTTTTTTAATGTATTGTTTGTATAATTACTTGTTCAAAATTTATTTGTGAAATATGGAAATAAATTCAAATCAAATCAAATCAAATCAAAACATCCCTCACCATTGGCCTAGAATTTGCGATTTGACAGAACGATTGTATTTTGTAGTTAAAGTGATCTAGTAACGTTGTCAAAATCCACACAAATTACTTCGGTTCCCTCATACTTCGTTGTATTCGTATTACCAATAGAAGCATGGAACAGAGTTCGGTTTTCCAAATACCCTTTCGTATATGTTTAATTGAAGTGCTCGGATCTGATATTCTCTAGTGGATAATTTGAACTACTGTATGTACCGAGCAAGTGCAATGAGTTAGCAAATATCACTTTGCATTTTCGCTCATAAATCGGCCATATGACATTCATTGTCCATGGCATTTTCACACATCACTAGGTGGGCATACCAAATCACAGAAATGCGTTTTTTATAAACTCTTCATCAGTTCTTGCGCAATGTAAATACATTTACTCGATTCCTTTAAGATATTAAGGAGGCATTTGATTGGACTCGGGTCTTTTTTCATCCGAAGCAACGTTTATCTTACTTGGTATATACAGCACAGGGGCCGCGGAACCGGGGGGCTGGGGGGCTGCAGCCCCCCCCCCCCCCCCCTCCCACTTTTTGGGCTTAAAACAAAGAAATACATAAGCATAAAATAATAAAATATATAACAATTCAAATGTGGCCAGCCCCCCCCCCCCCCCCCCCCCCCCCACTTTCAAAACCTTTCCGCGGCCCCTGCAGCAAGGTTGAGTAACTAGGTCGCTGGAAGGGATATATAGAAGGGAAAGGTCTTCTCAACCCAATCATACTTGGCCTAGAATTCCTGATTTGACAGAACGATTGATATTATGTACTTTAGGTCTGGATTGTGTATCTTGCTTAATGCAAGGGTATACTTGGGGGAAATAAGCTCCTTCAATCTTTCAAAATATCCAATAAGCCCAATCACATCCCTCACTATTGTGATTTGAAAGAACGATTGCAGTATGTACTATGGGAGTGTCGTGGTATATTGGTTCGGGTCTTCTTTCAATACGAGGGTCGTGGGTTCGATTCCCAGCCGCAGCAAGTGTGTCCTTCAGCAAGACACTTTATCCACATTTTGCTGCTCCAACCCAGGTGTAGTAAATAGGTACTTGGCAGGAATTTATTTCTTGAAATGCTTGAGCGCCCCATTATAGTAGCTCGGCTAAAGCCAAGGTAATAATGCTCTGAGCGCTTTGGGACTTCGGTAATAAAGCGCTATAATTATAACAATGGATATTATTATTATTATTTTTATTATTATGGGGTTTGGATTGTGTATATATCTAATACTAGGGTATACTTGGTTGGAATTTAGTTCCTTTGAAGGAACTACAGCGTCTAGATGGCCTAATTTTCACAATTTGGCCTTCTATATGTAATTTTTCCCGAAGAAAAAGAATTTGGCAGTCATTTCTCATGAAATCAATCAATTTTGGGGTAATTAGTAAATATCTAATTGTCCTGGGAACGCCCCTTTTAAATCGCCAAAATGTGACGTCATCTAAAGAACGGACTAATGAACTAAATTCTGTAGATGACGCGTCATGACGTAAGCCAATGAATTGTCAATCACATGTCGATCACGCTGCCGATTCCGGACCCTAAATATGGGTGATGCGTAAACTTATTTTTGTGAACTTGTTGAAGGAATGGAATACTAAAGATGGTACCTTTCTATAATAAGAATATTATTTTTGGGTGGTGGTACCCTTTACATCACTACTGTGTTTGTTTGCATGGATTTTTTTTTCGGCAGACCTATGTTTCAAGTCTTCAACTATGGAATAAGTGTCAAAGTACGTTGTATTCTTTAGGTCCTTTAAACTCAAATTTGATTAGCCTTTATAGCTGCAATTCATGTTTTGATTAATCCCAGCAGAGGATTTATTGTAAGAAAATTAATGCGATAACATTGTTTGTTAATTTGTAGTTGTACATGATTAATATTTATCAGTTTTCAAAGACGTTCTGATGAAAATTCAAAGGTAGCATTTGGACAATGTATATTCTATAATATATAATGTCTAACAAATCCTTTTCATCTAAGTTGAGATTTAAAAAAAAGACAATCGGTAATTACCTCAAAATATAATCATTAAAAATAATCTGAACTCATCAAAATGCGAACATCTTTGTAGAATATCTTCTTTCTCTGTCTCTTATGTCTGCACTTCCTTCTCATATTCTTCAATTTGTTTGATCATATATACTGAGCATCTCAACATTGAATATAAATTGAACGCGTCAAGATTCGAATGTTTTTATTATCTTCTTCCTCCTCTTTCTCTCAATTCTTAATTCTTTCTCTTGATTCTTAATTCGTTTTCTATTCTCCTCCAGGCGCTAAAAGTCGCTCGTCATAATCACCACAATTATTTGATCACATTTCCACCTTCTGAGAAGCGGGAACGACAATTGCATTATACAACTTTGTCTTAAAATTGAATGCGCTGGTAAACCCTCTCGTGCATGTGGTTGCACATTACCTGTAATAAATGTATGGACCTAAACAGTATTTGGGACTATGACGGTTAACGTTGTTCAAGGCCGCTATACTGTTGATCACGTGCATGCTACTCACTAGGGGTATAATATACGTGCATGACTCGCCCCGTGTTCACACACAAAAATGTCATCGTATAGCTAGTCGAGAGCTGACTAGCTAGTCAGCTCTCGACTTGCTATACGACGGAAATTGTGTGTCTGAACGCTAACTAACGATACGTCGTATAAAGAATCATGATTAGCGAAACGGGGGTTTGAGCATCGTTTCGAACGAGAGCTGACTAAAGAATCACGCTCGTTTTGTGTGTGAACGCTGGGCGATTCGCTAATCGTGATTATTTATACGACAACCGTATAACTGGGCGTGGCTTAGCATAACCGCGTGTTACTTCACTCAGATTGGCGCTCGCTCACGATCACAGATTGACAGCGGACAGAAAAAAATACAGCACAATGCGCAGTAGAAAACTGCGCACCTATACGATGTTTCGTTGCAGATGTTTTGGGATCTTGTTTTTGTGTGTGTGAACGCTCGTTAGTATCGTTAATCATGATTCTTTATACGACGTTTCGTTAATCATGATTATTTATACGACGTTTCGGGATGAATATAAATTGAACGCGTCCATGATGCGAATATTGTTATAGGATATCTTCTTTGTCCTCTTTCTCTCGATTCTTTATTCTTTCTCTTGATTCTTATATTCGGTTTTTTTTTTTTTTCCTCCAGGCGCTAAAAGTCGCTCATCATAATCACCGCAATTATTTGATCACATTTCCATCTTCTGCGAAGCGGTAACGACAATTACATTATACAACTTTGTGTTAAATTTGAATGCGCTGGTGAACCCTCTCGTGCATGTGGTTGCACATTACCTGTAATAAATGTATGGTCCTAACAGTATTTGGGACTATGACGGTTAAAGGGGACCACCAGGAAAAGAACAACACATAATTATTTGTTTTGGTACAGTTTTGTGATATCAAATAGATACCCAACATTTTGAAAAGGGTTGTGTAATTCATAAACAAAGCAATTAATTTCCACCACTTACGGAACCACTACTATTTCCTGGTTCCGTACGGGCCAAACATTTGCGAGTGCGCCAATGCTATTCACGCGTACGTTTGGAAACAATAGAATCCCGGGCGATGCATTCGCTCTGGACAAAGTAGTCTGCAGACCCATGAACGCATGCTTTAGAATGGTGATGCGTTTTCCAATGATATATTTTTTTCTGGAAACATATTTGTGTGAACTTGTTGATGGAATGGAATACAAAAGATGTTACCTTTCATTTATAAGAATATTATTTTTGGGTGGCGGTACCCTTTAACGTTGTTCAAGGCCGCTATACTGTTGATCACATGCATGCTACTCACTAGGGGTATAATACGTGCATGACATATTCCATTGGAGTATATCTCGCGGCAATGGCGTAGCTATGGGGCGGGGGCACGTGCCCGTAATAATTTGACAAAAACATTTTTGCTCATTACTCGGCCATATGACGTCCATATAACTGTAATTGTTCACACATTACTTTGTGGACATATCAGATCATACCAATACACATTGTATCAACCATTCATCACTTTTTGCACATGTAAACAAAGTTACTAGATCCCGTTAAGTCTGCACTTCCTCCCATATTCTTCAATTTGTTTGATCTCACTGAGCATCTCATAACATTGAATATAAATTGAACGCGTCAAGATGAGAATATCTTTATAGGATATCTTCTTCTTCCTCTTTCTCTCCATTCTTTATTCTTTCTCTTGATTCTTATAATTCGTTTTTTCTATTATCCTCCAGGCGCTAAAAGTCGCTCGTTATAATCATCGCAATTATTTGATCACATTTCCATCTTCTGCGAAGCGGTAACGACAATTACATTATACAACTTTGTCTTAAAATTGAATGCGCTGGTGAACCCTCTCGTGCATGTGCATAGCCTATCCGATAGGCATCGTGCTGTCTGGCAGGTTCTACCGGCAGTGTACTAACCGCGATATGCCGAATTTAATTGAGCGCGCAGCGCGAAGCCTATCGTCAGTCATGAACGTGAAAGTTTTATTTTCTTTTATTTACATAGAAAATCTTCGTAGGAAAGCTACGAGGCCCATATTCATATGCCACAGACCAGGTTGATCAGCTGTTTGTCAGTGTTAGTCTTCGTTTGGAAGCTGCCTTGTAAAACCAAACGCGCAACCTTGCACAATACACTGTTAGTGGCATAGAGTAGTGGTTGTTATAGGGTCTCCGCTTCAGACTAGCGTAGGCTGTATGCACTGAACACCGCTCTGCAGTGCTCATGCGGACGCGTCCATTATTTATAGGGTATAGGGTACGTCATTACAGAATATGTTGTTTTCTTTTAAAATAAAGAGTTGAGATTTGATATGGATGCAAAAAGGTATTGTTATGCTTTAGTTTTTATTGTAATGTATCTCATATTTTATCATTATGAAAGTTATGATAACATTAATGTATGATACTAAATAAACCCCTTAATACACGGTGGAACACGCCACCGATTAGGCATACGGTATCCACATCTAGCGATCTGATTGGTTGATGATTTCTCTCATGAATTTGCTCATTAATAAATTACTCCGAATCGAGTGATTAAAGGCTATATATGGAGCCAGTTTAATAGTATCTAGCTCTCTCACAGCTAGCTAGCTCGCGATCGCATATAGAATCTCCAAGCCATATAGAGCCTTGACTAAAGGCTAGCATGTGCATGGTTGCACATTACCTGTAATACATGTATGGTCCTAACAGTGTTTGGGACTATGACGGTTAACGTCGTTCAAGGCCGCTATTATGTTGATCACGTGCATGCTACTCACAAGGGGTACACTACGTGCATGACATAATATGCTTCCATTGGAGTATTATTTCGCGGCAATGGCGTAGCTAAGGGGCGGGGGCACGTGTCCCCAATAATTTGACAAAAACAATAAAAAGAAAACATAAGGGGAAAATCTTTGTAAAAACTGAAAAAATACATGCTATGCCCCCAATTATCGCATGCCCCCCCCCCCCCCTCCCCCACCCCACTCCTTCAGTCCGACCACGCTAGCCATATTGCCCGGAGGAAACTCATAATAAGCGGTATAGGGATGCAGTTATATATTACGAATATAATATTACTAGCTAGCGGAATAAGAACGAAATATACAATATAGTTTACAGGCATGCAAAGATAATATTTCACCTATACGGGAATTAGAATGAGCGAGCGACGAAAGGCAAAGACCGAAATGTGCCTACCATTATATTATTTCATTTTGGCGTATTCTAAAGGGAAACGTGTTAAAATGATATAAAGGAAACGAGATACATTCAGCTTAACAATAAAGAATAAGAATGTACATATATATTACAAGCAAAGATAATATTTCAGCTACGGGAATTAGAATGAGCGAGCGATGAACATCGAAAAGCGAAGGCCGAAATGTGCCAATATACTATATATTATTTCATTTTGGCGTATTCTAAAGGGAAACGTGTTAGTATAATATAAAGGAAAACGAGATACACACTATATGCGAAAGAAATCATCTTGACCATCAAGAATCAACATTTTCATATCACTTTACAAAAAAATAATATTTCATCTACGCGAATTAGATTAGAATGAGCGAGCGAGGAAATGCGAAGGCCGGAATATGTCTACTATATATTTCCTTTTGACGTAAAGAAATCTATATAAAGAGAAATGTGATAATATGACATACGAGGGAAGCGGAATAAATAGATGCGAAAGTATCATAATAGTTCAGCTTTTAAATAAAGAAGAATGATATTAAATTTATACATGAATCTTTAAAGGGGTAGTTTAGTTTTGGTAGAGAGGGCGCTGCACATCACAATTTGTTTGTGAGGTAATGAAAAACTGAGTGTCGAATTTGCGAGAACATGCAATTTTAATGGCACAATAAACTTTATTTGATCAAAATCGGTCCAGAAACGGCTGAAATATTAATAAATATATCTGAACTAATAATTATTTGGGGCCCAAATAATTAAATGAATTTTTCAAAAAAATTTAAAAATGCTTGCACTTTTTCACCAATTTTCAAAAGCCTTTCTAAAATAGTTGTTGATGATCTCTCTATTTAATCATTATTTCAATAAAACCTCACATGCATAATTTTGTATGAAAAATGGTTGAAACTAATGCCTTTTTAGAGAGCGCCCTCTTGAGTTTTAATGGCTCTTTTTTTAATGATAACGGGCTTTTTACTTAGTCGTTTGTAATTTTATATACCTTTCGAGCATGGTGGAGTTAAAACTATTGGTTTTATAATGTTACTGTCCATGTTTGGTTACTAAAGTTGAGCCTTACCAAAACTAAACTACCCCTTTAAATGCAAAAGAATATTTCAGCTTCGCGAATTAGAATGAGCGAGCGAGGAAAGCCGAAAGACGCAGTATGTCTGCTATCTCTTTAGAATACGCCAAAAGGAAATGTAATATTTCATTTTGGCGTATTTCTAAAGAGAAGCGTGTTAATGTAACATAAAGGAAAGCTAAAAAATATGCACAAATAATGTTTTAGAATAAGAATGCACATTATACCTTTCCAGCAAAGATATAGTATTTCAGCTACGCGAATAACAATGAGCGAAAGAATGTTGCGAAGGACGCAATATGTATTGACGTATTCTATAAGAACGTGTTAGTATGATAATATAAAGGAGAGCGATTATGTTTGCAACATAGTAATTTAGCTTGGAAATTAAGAATAGGAATGGACATCATACTTTACCAGCAAAGAATAGTAAAAGCCACATGAATAAAAATGGGCGAATGTTGAATGACGCAATATGGCTACTATATATTATTCCTATTGACGTCATCTAAAGAGAAACATGTTTATATATTATACTATGATATAATGGAAAGCGATATAAATAGGCCTATGCCAAAATAATATTTCAGCTTGGAAGTTGATAATAAGAATTTACAATCATCATTCCAGCGAAGAACATTTGAGCTACACGAATTTGAATAAAAGCGGATAAATGGTGAAGGTCGAATATGTGTTACATTTATTGTTGCCGTAATCTAGAAAAGGATCTTCAGGATTCAAGAAGGCGACTTAATCGGAAGAAAGAGAACAAGAACCGGTTTATGTAAAGATAAGCAAGATTTGTTTTATTAAAACAAAAATATATTTCAGTTTGGATTTTTTCCTTACGTAATGGTAATGTGTATAGAAAGAAAGGACTCAAAGCGAATTATTCACGCAGAGATAATATTTCAGATTGGCAATGATATTGAGAACAATAATGGCACATAAGATGCAAAGACAATTTGAATCCCGATACACATATAAGAGTGAGGGGGACGGAGGAATAAATAATAAATATATGTACTTTTATTATCAACACTTTATTCTTGTTGATGAGACTAAGAAAGAAATACGGTGTATTATTTACATGTTAATAAATGATTACATCATTTACAAGCACAAAATGGTATGCCAACAACAGCACATACAAAAGGGTAAATATATATGTGAGAGGGACAGAGGTTGTTGGTGGGTTGGTGGGCAGCGTCGTAATCTGCTACCCTTAAAGGGGTAGTTCAGTTTTGGTATAGAGGGCGCTGAACAAAATATTTGTTTGTGAGATAATGAAAAACTGAGTGTAGAAATTGAAAGAGCATACAATTTTAATTTTAATTTTAATCAAAATCGGTTCAGAAACGGCTGAAATATCAATAAACATATCCGATCGGAATAAATCTGGGGCCCTGTTTTATTCGATGATTTTTTTTTAAAGTCTAAAAAATGCTTACACTTTTTCAAAAAATGTTGATGATCTCTCTATTTAATCATTACTTCAACAAAACATAATTCACATGCATAATTTTGTATGAAAAATGGTTGAAACCATTGTTTTTTTAGAGAGCGCCCTCTTGTGTTTTACTGGCTCTTTTGTTTAATGATAACAGGCTTTTTAATTAGTCGTTTGTAATTTTCTATACCTTCCGAGCATGGTGGAGTTATAACTATTAGTTTTTAATGTTATTGTGCAGGTTTTGGTTACTAAAGCTCAGTCTTACCAAAACTGTACTACCCCTTTAACATAAGTCATGGTATAAAGAATTTTAGGAAGGGGTATCGGGGGCCTCTTTCAAACAGTGTCAAGGTCACGTAACTGATTGAATGAAATTGGAATAATGTTAGTTCCATTTTTCACACACACTCACATACACACACATACACACACACACGCACAAAAAAGAGAAGATTTGCTAATGTCAGACTTCATATGGAATTTTTCCCCGCTAAACCGATCATGCTGATCGACATATGACACCATTCGCATAATTATGAACATCTAGAGGCATATCACATATAACATGTCAGTAGCATCCTCCAAAGGGTGTCGAGGTCACGTGACAACTGCTGTGAGGATCCTAATTTGATACTTTCTTTCCGCTCCGAGGATTGACTTTAAATCCATCTCGTCCATGCCGTGACTTTCTCCTTTTTCCTCTCGTTTGCTCACTGCGCGCTTTCATTTTTGTATTAGAAAAAAAAAAATGTATTCAAGGTTCATGCATATCGACCCGTTCCGGATGATTTTAGTTTTCTATAACTTGTATTCTCCATAGACCCAAGCCGAGTACTTACAGAACCAAGTCGTGTGTGGGTTGAATACGTATCGTATCATTCATACACTGCGACCAACAGGTAGTAAACAGAAGAGAGCTTTATACTGCTTTAAAAATCATGAGCATCTCAGTATAAAGTCAGCTCTCGAGACATTAACTGTATCAGAGTCTATGGAAGCCTGTAAAAATAGATCACTCCAATGAAACAGTTCAATGACATTATAATTATAAGATAACATTACCTTTTAACAGGTGGTATTTAAAAACAATAGTAGATTAGTTTGCAAGCCATGAACATCTCTTTAAAGCTGTCTACGAAGTGTAAGATACCATGGAGCTGGTTTTATAATTTCTGAACGTCGAATAACGTTTGAAAAATCCTTACTTTATCTATAAAGCAACTTACACAAGACTTTTTTTTTGTAATGAATTGTAATAATAATGATACATTATTTTTACGATTTCTTTATCTTTCTATATATCTTTATCTTTTACATGTTTAATGCAGCTCACGAAAAGCACACAATATCACTTGACACGTGCTTCTCTCATCAACCAGTGTAGAGGTCACGGCGCGAAGTCTGCTGCATGCCGCGATGGAACTTGTTTTCTTTATCTTGCTTTATCTTTATCTTTCAATGAGTTCTTTAACTTTCAATAAGCCCACGATAGGCATTCGGTGTCACGTGACCACATGGGTGTCTTTCGTCGATCGGTGTCGAAGCCATGCCACGGAGCGAAGGCTGCTGCCGTGATGGAACTAATATGGCACGATAATCCTCCGCTCCGCCGATCAACTTCAAATCCATCTCGTACATGTCGTCGTGTTCGTTTCATGTTGTTTATTCTTCTAATGGCCGAACTATGAATTGTATGGTACGTTAGCAAGACCCTGAAGGCATGAACATAGCTTTCAAGCAACTTACTAAAGGCATACGATATCATGTGACATGGGCTCTTTTCATTTCATCATGTGTCGCAGCGCGAAGGCTGCTGCCGTGATGGAACTAATATGGAACAAAAATATGATTTTTGTTCATCTGTCTTCATCTTTAACTTGCGATTTGTTCCTTTACTTTAAATAAGCCCACGATTGGCATACGGTATCACGTGACATAGGCTTCTTTTATCAACTGGTGTCAAAGTCACGGCGCGAAGGCTGCTGCCGTGATGGAACTAATGTGGCACAATAATCCTCCGCTCCGACGATCAACTTCAAATCCATCTTGTACATGTCGTTGTGTTCTTTTCATTTTGTTTATTTTTCCCTCTCTGTACTTACGGTCGAAATATAAATGGTAAATGGTGTACGGTAAGTTAGCAAGATCCTGAACATAGCTTTCAAGCAGCCTATACATAAAGGCATACGATATCACGTGACATGGATTTCTTTCATCAATCGGTGTCGAGGTCACGGCGACGAGATGCAGTCGTGATGGAACTAATATGGCACATATCTAACGCTTCACTGATCCACCTTAATTCTACCTTACATGTCCTGTTCTTTTTATTTTCCTCTCGTCTGTTTTACTCTCACCGTAATTATGGTGAACGATTGGTATATATACAGTAATACAGGGCAGTGATTTTAAAGCCCTCCGCACACAGAGCCGACTCAAACCCGATCCGACTGATTTTCAGTCAGGCTATAGAGTCAATTTCGCTCAGTCGTAGCCGATTCAACATGTTGAATCTCGAACGATCTCCGACTGGCTCTTGACCGGCAAAAAAGGGAGTCCTGAGGCATCGTTTACTGAGCTGAAGCTACTGAAAACTAGTCGGATCGGGTCGAGTCGGCTCTGTGTGCGGAGGGCTTTAGACGTATTGTTATAGATGGGCTTTAATAAAATGTGCATGGCCCCTTTAAAAACAGCATATCTATCAAGACGCTTCATTCTATCAATTGAAAACATAATTGGGTGGAATTCTAAAAGGAGGTTTATGTGATCTACATCTATGGAGCGCCACTTGTAAACTGATTGAGATATCACGTGACACGTGCTTCTTTCATCAATGGGTGTCGGTCGAGGTCACGACGTGATCAAAAAGGGAAGCTCCTGTGATAGAACTAATATGGCACATATCTACCGCTTCACTGATCAACTTAAATCCATCTCGTACATGTCGTGTTCTTTTCATTTTGTTTCCCTCACTATACTTACGGTCTAAATATGAATTGTATATGGTAAGTTAGCAAGACCCTGATCATATCTTTAAGGCAGCCTATATACTAAAGAAATACGACATCACGTGACATGGGCTTCTTTCATCAATCGGTGTCGAGGTCACGACAGCGAAGGATGCAGCCGTGATCGAACTAATAAGGCACATATCTATCGCTTCACTGATCCACCTTAAATCAGTGGGGAAGCCAGGGATATTATAATGCAAAATGGGGGACAGTTGGCATCAAATGTCTCGCCAACGGATTTCACGGAAAGCGCGGTATCACGTAATCACGAATTTTCTCGCTTCAAATTGAATGACCATTTTAAGAAATAGAAACACGTTATTAATCGAATGCAAACAAAATGTTTTCGAATGATTGTTATATGAATTCGAATGCTAAAAAACGAATTTGAACTGCAAAATACAGCTGCGGTGACCGAGAAATCCTATAGTATATACATCATTATCCGTACGACGAGGGTGGGGTGTGTATATAAGGGGCAAAACCCGTTGTAGAGTCTATTTTCTGCTTGTCTACACCACTAGTACAATCCGTCTCATCTTGACCATCTTGACGTGCCTTGTTTTTACTGTTTTTCCATTTTCTCTCTCTATACCACGGGGCGGTGATTCATTATCGGCAGTAGATATGAATACACCGCCGTGTCTCTGGAAGAGCCCACTGGCAACTGGAGCCCGGCCTCAATTCTATTTATGGGAATATTATGTCCTAGGTTTGAGATGGGTTAAACATATCTTATCTTGTCGTGTTTTTGTCTGTTTTCTTTTGTACTTCTTTGACACAGTTGATCATCTCTATTAGAAGATGGGTGGTAGTGAAGGGGAAATACAGCCCCTTAAACCCCTAACCCCCAAATAATATGCTTGAAACTGTCTTGTCTTGCTTCCGTCTTGACGTGCCTTGTTTTTACTGTTTTCCATTTTATATCTCGATCATGGCCCGGTGATTCATTATCGGAATAAGATATGAATACACTGCCGTGCCAATTGCAGAGCCCATTGCCTTATACTGAGCCTGTTTTTTGTCGTATGAACTCGATGAGGGCTTCATAGGTTTGTGATTTACTATAATAATTATGGAAATCTTGCTTTACCTTGTTTTGACTTTATGCCCTGAATTCACCATAAATAGGGAGATAAATTAATTTTGGGTTAGTTAGCATCAGTTGGCGATATTAAGAACATTAACATGTACTTAAAGGGATAGTTGAGTATTGGTCAAACTTAACTTTAGTAACCAAAACCTGCACCATTACGGTACAAACTAACAGTTATTACTCCACCATGCTCGAAAAGTATACAAAATTACAAACGACTAAGTAAAACTCCTGTTATCATTTTTTTTAAAGAGCCGTTACATCTCAAGAGGGCGCTCTCTAAAAAAACTCATTGGTTTTAGCCATTTTTCATACAAAATTGTGCATTATTTTGATGTTTTGTTAAAATAATGACTCAATAGAGATTATCATCAACAGCTTTTTAAAAACTTATTTAGATTTTTTTCAAAATAGTCTATAAGCATTTTTTTTTTTTTCTTTCTAAAAAGTCAAAATGTCCCCTGGCCGGGAGACTTTTGAATAAAAATATGTTTATGGATATTTCAGCCGTTTCTGAACCGATTTTGATCAAATAAAGTTTATTCTGTGATTAAAAGTGTATGTTCTTTCAAATTTGACAGTCAGTTTCTCATTATCTCACAAAAAAATATTTTGTGAAGTGCCCTCTATACCAAAACTCAACTATCCCTTTAATGATTAACTACCAATTAAATAAACTACATTTTATTCTATAGGGTTGAATCTGAAACATTGTTTAGAATCCAGACCTTTGCGAATTTCAATATCTAGGTGGGGAAGTGCTAATCCATGTTTAAATAATAAAGGGGTCTGATTTTTGTTGCTATCTGTACATAATATACAAGTCAACCAGTAACTTTTACAAGAGCGTTCGAGAAGATTTGTGGTATATCTTTGTATAAGCAGCCCGTGCAAGTATTAAAGGCATATCACATTCCGCTTTGAATCGGTGTCATGCAGGTGATGACATGAACGCTCCTGTTCTGATGGAACTAGAGGCGCATTTTCCCCGCTCTACATATCGACCTTAAACCGGTTTCATTACACTTGAATGCTTAGGCAAAACAAAGAGAGATAGAGAGTTTGTGGAGGGGAGGGGGGAGGTGGGGGGTGGGAGTGGCGAACAAGGATTCCAATACTAATATGGGGACGGACAGCTAAAACTAAAGTATGACAAGATAATCATTAAATTCACTCTGGTCGCTAATAAACGTGGTATCTTATATAAAACTAAATAAAAGGAATTGAATAATCAGCGAGTCGATTGTGGTCGGTAACATGAAAGAAGAACACTGCAGTGGTTTCTTTATATATCTTCCAATTTTGAAGAACAAGGGAAGGATTTCAAAAAGATGACAATAAGGGGATATTGATTATTATAATGTGAGCGATGGGTGTGGTATGGGTGCAGGTAGGGGGTAACCATCTTCAATACCCCCCCCCCCCCCCCCCACCACCACCACCACCATCATCACCAACACCGCTCTCTATACGACCTACGCTATAGTTAGATTCATCTCATGCATCTTGCCGTGTATTGCCGTTCTTGTTTTTTGTTTATTTCCCTCTCACGGGCCGGTGATTAATTATCTGCATTAGCTATAAATACCGTTCCATTGGGGTTGGGTATATAGTAAAGGGGATAAGCAAAATGCAAACAGTCAAGAGCAATAACTAGCACTTACCCCAAACCGCCCCCCCCCCCCCCTCACACTCACACACAAACTTCCAGATGTGCACCATCACGCACGCACGCACACACGCACACACACACACGCACACACGCACGCACGCACACGCACACACGCGCGCACACACACACACACACACACCCTTCCTGAGCACCACAACGCACGGACATACACACACACGCACACACACACAAACGTACACACGCACACACTAACACACGCACACACACACACACACACACACACACACACACAAACAAAAAAACAATTTCCCTTTATAGTTGGGCACTAGTTGAATTCATCTCATTTTACTGGGGGTTTTTTTCTCTCTCGATCACGGGTCGGTGATTCATTATTAGCATTAGATATGAATACACCGCCGTGGTGCCACTGTCATATACAGTATATCTTGTCCACTCAATTTGCATGTTTAGGAAAGGGTTAAAGGTGCACCTGAACAGTGTAAGATATTGCTCGAAACTACATTTGAGACTTCAATCCTATACTAAAATCATTGTAAGATATGTCCGAATGATGTGTGAAAGTTTAATTGAAAAAGAACACTGCTTTCCTGGTTAAAAAAGCGAAAATTTGCGTCAGCTTTTACAACGAATTACTGTATAACGTGTATGTGGTTTATGACCGTTCATTAACGCTCTTGAGCTGAATGATTATCAATGATAGATATCGTCATACTAAAGGGGCATTTTAACAAATCTAACCCTATTTTATTATTCTCTTTCCATAAGCCAAACAACACGGTAGAAGAGAAATGTGGAAGCTCCAAGTAATTTTCGTGGAGTTAGACACTTTACTGGTTTCACATTAACAGAATAATGGCTACAGAAGCCCGGTTTGCTATACGTATGGGACTGTAAAGGAGGTAACAGGTGTAGAACAAGGCACGACCATCACTATTCCTTTCGTTACATTTTCTCTTCAATTATAGTAATGTGCATGTGTGTCATTAAAACCTTGGTATGCCATGGTCCAACTAAGCAATACATTGGTTGATATAAGCAATACATTGGTTGATATAAGCAATACATTGGTTGATATAAGCAAGACATTGGTTGATATAAGCAATACATTGGTTGATATAAGCAATACATTGGTTGATATAAGCAATACATTGGTTGATATAAGCAATACATTGGTTGATATAAGCAAGACATTGGTTGATATAAGCAATATATTGGTTGATATAAGCAATACATTGGTTGATATAAGCAATACATTGGTTGATATAAGCAATACATTGGTTGATATAAGCAAGACATTGGTTGATATAGCAGCCAATTATGAAAAACATCACTTTACTACATTTAAACAAATATTTCCACCTATTCAAATGTGTCCGTCTTCTCCCTTCTGCTGTATTTTTAAATCCCATTCACTAGCACCGTTTCATTATCTATCCTTTAATAACCTGTTTTTGTTTCCTTTATTATTTTACATTCTTCTTTGGGTCTCCCTAATATATTTGTAGCGTTTTTGTCCCTCCGCTCATGATTTCTTTACCAGTTCTCTATATCAAATGATTCTCCAGTTGATATAAACAAGTTTATTTTTAATGCATTGGTACGTCATGGTTCAGTAAAGTGAGACGCGAGGTTAAAATTGTCAAATATTAAGAATATTGACAACATTTTGTGATAAAATGAGGAACAACAGTAAGAATACTTATTTTGACATTTATATTTATTTCATCTTTCTTAAATGATATCTTGTTCTCTTTCCTCTTAAGCCTCATTCAGTTTCCCATTTTCTAGACATTTCTGTCATCAATTTGAATTCTCTTATTTGTTATTTATTATCCTTTTTTAAACTTCTAATTAATTTATATAATATTCATTTTCTCACGTGACTTTTCATTGTAATTCATCATCATCATCTTGATTAAACATTCATTTAAAAAAAATTTAAAAATATTCTCAATGATCTTGTGCAGGTCATGATTTTTCCAAGTGCTTTAATTTGTTAAATCTTCTATCCAGACATTATACCCTGGGACTCAAGTTCGAGACGGTCTAGTGAAGCGAAGCGCGGGTTAATATTGCAGAGCATTTAGCGCAACATTAACTACGTGATGAAAAGGTGAACGTCGTGGAAAATTGGTATAATATAAAATGATGTAATTCCCCTGAATAGACAAAGAAATCAAGTCTCATTCGTGATCATAATGGTGGAAGTAAAGGCCTTATAGAATATCACAACACAATGCGGTCATTCGACTCAGGACAAATGCAGAACCTGCCCCCCCCCCCCCCCAAAAAAAATTAAAAATTTGCCTGGATAATTATAGGCAACGCATGACTCTGCATGTTTAACTCAGCTGGTCTTACTCAATCTGTCCAAACAGGGGCGCAGTTACGGGGTGGAAGGGGGGGGGGGGGGACTGGATGGTGACCCACCCCCCCCCCCCCCCCCCCCCAAATAAATTGACTTAACTTACAGAATGAATATTGGGAAACATAATACAGAAATCATGTAGCCCAAAGGCAAAGCGTGTACCCCGCCCGCTCCCCCACCCATAAACTTGGAAGCCAGAGCTACTATACCACTGTGTCCAAATATGACTTGTGTTTCTAAAGTATATGATCACTCTGCTGTAGATATTATGTATCAAATATTACCGCACCAGTAGAGCCCCCACTCCCCCCCCCCCCCCCCAAAAAAAAATAAAATTAGGAAACTAACGCTACACCACTTAGTTCAAATATGACTTGTGTTTTTTTAAAGAATATGATCACTCTGTTGTAGAAATATATATAGTAGAATATGCCTACATGAGTAGCGTGCCCCCCCCCCCCCCCACCCACCCACCGCCCCCCCCCCCCCCCCCATTTCGGAAGCCAATGCTGCACTACTATGTATGAATATGACTTATGTTTTTTTTTACGAATATGATCATTCTGCTGGTAGTAGGTGGTTCACTTTAGTGATGGCTCCAATTTCCGCTCACCTTTCTCGAATAATGCTGCTGGTCACGCGCTAGAAGCCAAAAAGGAAGCAGAGAAAAAAGAGCGAGGAAAACTCTTCCATAAATTGTAAATGTCAGGCGATTATACATCTCAGAGAAACGGATTTATGCGTGCGTCTGAGCGATGTATATTTAATAGCGCATAATATATACTCTTTTAAGTTTCCATTATTTGTACTGTATACAATGTCCAAGGGTACAAGGATATATCGCTTAGAAACCAATATCTCGTATCATCCTCATCTTTATTTTCGTCTTCAATTTCGTTCTTCTTTGCTGTATTCTGTCTAAATTATCCAGGCAAGGCTTACAGTAGACACCTCTTAGCATCAATTAAAGGGACTGGAGTTTCATTTACACCCTTTGCACGCCTGCAATTCAAGCCCACCGGCAAAAATGATTTATTCATCGGCGGGAAACACACCCGATAAGGCGATAACACATTCTGAAGTGTCTCCGTCTCATACGGGTCGCCACGGGGGTGTATTTCTCAGTGCGTTCACACCGCGCTTCTCTACAACTGCATCCACGTTAAGATTATCCGACCCCGATCCGCGATGGGTTCACTGAGCGCTGATCTTATCCTGCGTCTCTACAGTCTACACAACGTATTTCTTACCCCGAGTCGCTGATCTACTCCCGAGTCTAGGATTCATATTAAGCGCTGATCTAACCCTGCGTCCATACAGCATGTCGGGTTCATGAGAGCTAAACTTACCCTGCGTCCACACAGGGTTCAGGTTAATGAGCGCTAATCTCACCCAGCGTCCACACTGCATGGTGTCTGATCCCGTGCTGTGTGCTGTGTTGGGTTCATGAGCGCTAAACTAACCCTGCGTCCACACAGCATGTCGGGTTCATGAGCGCTAATTAATCTAACCCTATGACCGCCTCTGTATGGGCGCAACTAGATACACTTTGTACTGTACGCGCAACCATGAGCGCTACGGTACTGTATGCGTAACCGAAAGTACATACATGCACGGCCACGACGCATGTTTAAACGGAGATTTGATAATCTTGTGACCCACAAAATACCTTGATTTTAAAAAGCAACTCTAATATTTTAGAGAACTTTACAAAAACACGTACTAAGCACATTAGAGCAGTTTCATGTCTTCAGAACCAGGTGGAATCGTGCGTGTCCTCGACACTACTCGTGCAACTTCGAGTGTGTATTATAAGTTACAGAGCGCGCGTCGCGTGTGCTAAAAACGACACTCCCGTGCCACAGTGAGATGTTAGAATAGCGCCCGCTCAACACAAAAACAATTTTACTTTAACATGCAATAAGCGTTGTCGCTCATGTTGGTGGAGTCCAACTTTGAAAGTACACCGTATCCACCAATTCCGGAAGTTAGTGTCGATGCGAGTTTGTCCGTGTCCAGTATTAGCCTTCGCGTTAACAACGCCTTGCATCTTTCATGAGCTATGTATGTGATCCGGGCATACAGCGCGTGACACGTTTTCTTGATTATTTTGTATCGCTTAAAGTGGCGTAAATAGCAGGCAGCAAGGGGTTAATAATTAAGGACAGTAAATCCACCAGGATACAAACGAAACCTTACACTATTTCTATTCTCATTTACTAACTGGAAATTAAATGCAGTAAACAAGATTTGAATCAAAGGGGAAAGAAGATAACAAAACAACTACAGTGACACATTGGAAAACATAGAGGTTGTGTTTAAATAAACTTATCTTGCCATAATACAGCGTTGTTTTTTTTTTTTATTGCTTTTGTTTGAAACTGACAATAATGGCGACTTAAACATCGCATTTCAGACCTGCGAAACAAGGGCAGCAAACGCGGTAAAAAAACGAAAAACAACCAACAAAATAGCCGAAACAGTATATACCTCCTTGATAAGATATTCTATCCACGAATAATGTTTAAATAATTTTACAGTTTTAACTTTTACATTCACGCATCTAATTATAATAGTCAATAAAGTGCCAATAAGTATGTAATGATTTAGTTGATAATCTGGATATAGGGTGAAAACTCACACAATATTATAACGGTATAAACTTTTTTTCCGCTGTCCAATCAGTTAATCTATGTGAGCGCTTATCTTCTCTAGTTTAGTCCATGACAATCGTTTTAAAACGCGTTTTCAGAGTTAGCCAAAACGCGTATCCAAATGTCGTTAATGGGTATATTTTTAAGGGAAGATAAAACTCACTCTCGGTGTGTGGGTGAATTCGGAATATTTACAAAAAACATGCATGGCTTCGGTAATTTCACTGACATCTAAACCAAAAAAACAAAAGAGAGTGAAAACTTCATTGCAATGCCAATTAGCCAATATTATGCTTGGGTCAGTGCGAGGTCACCTTCATAATTATGTAAATTTACATAGAATATCAATTCAATGGATATCATTTGCGAAGGGAATATTATGATTTCCATGTAGATGTTTGCAATGATTTAAAAAAAATTTACATTGCGATATTATTTCTTTTGTGTAGTCTTATTTATCCAGGTAAGCCTCTCTGTGCGTTTTGGTCTGTTCTCCCAGGCGGAGGGACCTGCATCTAATATTATTTTTTACCTCGGTCATCGGATACACAATCATGCACTCTCTCCACTCCCTGGGGAGGATTCCAGCAGATGCAACTTTTTATAGTACACTCATGCTTTACACACCCTCATTCTTGCCAAGATAGATAACGTTTACAAGTGATAAATACGGATGGATGGATGGATGGATCAGGGAATCAACTCTCACTATGCTAATAAATAAGAACTATTTAGCAACGTACAAATGACACATTACTTTGCTAAAAGTTCTATAATTATATTGAGTTTCTCCTTCTTTGGCATGCTCATTACTCATTCACAATGTGCCAAAAAAAAGGGTGTGCGTTTGTTACTATGACTTTACACGTGTTTCCAACCGTTATTTGATTTAATGATCGCTCGTGTGTAAGTGAATGTTCATATTCAAGATCTTGCACCTAAAGGGGTACAACATGAAACATTGTTATAGAAGAAGAAACTAAGAGCCTTTTCACATTGGCGAAAATGCGTGATTTCAATCATGATTTGAGTTATTTTTCACTCAAATCACGGTATTTTTGTCGGTGTGAACACTAATTGGAATCACGAATAGCGGAACTCAAATCATGGTCCAGAGGTGTTTTTAAATCATGATTCACTCACATCACGGTGCGAATCGGTAGTGTGAACGGCTTGACCTCCAAAACATGATTTGGGAGGCGGAGCTTACGTGACCTTACATGCACTTCCACCAATAAACGGGGCGCTCTCCTTTTCGAATGCAGTCATGCAGTGTAGTACTAGTGTTCTCCTTGTTTGATTGACAGGTACGTCTCCAGAAACTGTGATTGGAATCACAGTTTTTTTTTTTCGTAGTGTGAAAGCAAGGCAACAGAATCACCGTGATTGTAAACATAACTCCAATCATGATTGCAATTACCAGTGTGAAAACGCTCTAAAATATACGGACTCAAGAACGAATGAATGAATTAAATTAATTGAATAGAAAACTTTTGTTCAAACTTCACCTATATTTAAGATGGTCATAAAGAAATGTCAGAGAGGGGGGGGAGAAAGACAGAGAATGATGGAGACATGAGGTGGAATAGAGATGGGTTGGGGAGATGGGGAGAGTGTCGGAGAGTGATGCAAGAGGAAGGTGAGAGTAGAGAAGAGAGTGAGGGTTTATATGAAAGAAACTGAATTAATACAGAGAGATGACGAGAGAGGGGGAGAGAGAGGGGGACACTGTGTGTGGGAAAGATAGAGAAATAGAGGAAGAAAGAAAGAGAAGAAGAGAACGATCGAGAGAGACAAAACAAAATCCGAGCTATTGGATACAAAAAGGGGAATCCGAAGTAAAGGCGGGAGAAAGACAGTGGTTATTGCCTCGAGCGTGACATGTGAACGGAAATAGCAGACATTTTCAAAACCCGACGACTGTGAATAAGACAATTTCCTCCTTCACTCGCCACGGGCTATTTACAGTCCACCGAGACCCCTCCTGAAGAAACCTACGCTGTTTGTCCAAGCGAAGGCGATTTCTTTAAAGGGGAGCCAACATGCTATAGCAATTTCGCTTACTGTTACTGATAGGTGCATAATTCCCGTCACTTCTGGGCCCCCGTTGCAGAACGAGATACATCAATTGTAAGTTGCAATTAATCGTAAGTCAGATCACGTGTTCTAGATGCGCAAATCTGATTGGTTGAAACGCGTAAATTTTCTGACTTACGATCAATCGTAACTTACAATTGATTGTATCTCTTTCTGCAACGGGGCCCTAGTCGTATATTTCCTCTTAGGTATCACTTTATAATGGAAATGATCAATGTTTGTTAAACCACTATTGTCTCTTGTGACTGAACACTCTGGAGGCTACCGTATTTTCCAACTGTACCATACGAAACGTCATCTGACCTTGCACTAACAAAAGCGGGTTACATATAACAACTGACATAGCAGCAGATTCAACAACAGCTGTAAAATAACCAGCTTTTATTATTGCTCGCCTCAGATGCGCTCAGATGACGTTTTCATGCGGACGTTTCGGTCAATACAGTTGAAAGTGGTATCAAAAACATTGATTATTACTTGTATATGATACCCCAAGATGAAATATAAAAACTATAAGTGACGGGAATTATGCACGTATCAGTAACAGCAAGCGAAAATGGGGCAAAAATGCCAGAGATGCATTTCCCTTTAACTCTGAAGATGGCGGTATACTAAGCGATAAACATCTTCATTCATGTTATGTCCTCTGCTTTATTTTTAGATGCTGGAAAGGTGAATCTAGCTAGCTTTCTTCTTTGTTTACGTTGGCGTAAAGTTGAATTCTTGCCGTACATGTTTAACTATTGATTATTTCGCGTTTAGTTTACTTTCAAAGATGATAGCGAATGCGAAATATCTATCATTTTACTTCGACAAAGTAAATGGATTACCTTAAAGGGATAGTTGAGTTCTGGTAAGGAGAGTACAGTTTTGGTGAAACTGAATTTTAGTAACCCAAAACCTGCATCATTACATTATGAACGAATAGTTATAACTAGAAAGGAACACACAAAATTACAAATGGACGTAGTAAAGATCATGTTATCATTCAAAAAGAGCCGTTAAAACGTAAGAGGGCGCTCTCTAAACACTCATCGGTTTCAACCATTTTGAATAAAACATTGTGCACGTGATGCTTTGTTGAAATAGTGATTAGATAGAGAAATAACCAACAACTATTTAAATACCTATTTTGTAACTTTTTGAAAAGAGGAAGCATTTTTTTGTATTTTTAACGGCTGGTTCAAAATTCTCTAATAAACCTGGGGCCCCAGGTTTATTACAAATTGTTATATTTATGGATATTTCAGCCGTCTCTGAACTCCGTCTCTGATTTTGATCAAACAAAGATGATTTTATTATTTAAATATTATGCTCTTTCAAATTTTACACTCAGTTTTTCATTACCTCACAAACAAAAAAAGTAGTCTAGCGCCCTCTCTACCAAAACTCAACTATCCCGTTAATCATGTTTATAATTATACATGTTAGCAAATCAAACACGTCTTTCTTTGCCTGCTGATATCAATTTTAATTATTCTTTGTTAGTTAAATCTTCAATTTTGTCTGATTTACGTTTGACATTCAGAGGTAAATGCGAAATCGTCTTTAATACTAATGTAAATTCATGATGTTGAACGTAAACTTTTATTTTTTCGTCTCCTTTTGGTTTCACCTCTTAAAGGTGTCGGGTATTAGAAAATGTCAAATGGTAAACATGTCAGAGGCAAGGAAAGAGTCGGATAATTACGAAAGGAAATGTCAGAGGGAAAGTGACATATAGTGAAAACAAATCAATCGAATACACTCAGTGACTCAGAAGTATATAATATATATCAGAGGTAACCTTTTATCTTGATTTCAAAGAAAAACGGCGTAAAAATCATACAATCAATATAGTAAATGACACCTTCAGCAAAGAACAGTCTTGTTCATGTCTCCATTGTCTTTGTTCTTTGCGTTAAACGCATCCTGCTGGTACTTAACCGATGCTTCAGTTGGCGCTCAGTGCATCTGCTAAATTCTCTAAACACCACTTCTGACTTTAAAGGGGCCCGGTACTATAAATGTTGACATTATGTAAACAAAAAAGGAAAAGGAATTGTACACATTTGCATTCTACGATTTGATATGTCCACTGAGTGATGTGCGAACATTCCATGTTAAATGAATGTCATTTGGCAGAGTAATGGCGAAGAAACTAGGTGCTATTTGCTAACTCATTGCCATAAGTTTGTAAAGAGTTACATTAAAGGGGATAGTTGAGTTTTGGTAGAGAGGGCGCTAGACTACTTTTGTTTGTGAGGTAATGGAAAAACTGAGTGTAAAATTTGAAAGAGCATAATATTTAAATAATAAAATCATCTTTGTTTGATCAAAATCGGTTCAGAGATGGCTGAAATATCCATAAATATAACAATTTGTAATAAAGCTGGGGGTCCAGGTTTATTAGAGAATTCAAAAAAATGCTTCCTCTTTTCAAAAAGTTACAAAATAGGTATTTAAATAGTTATTGGTTATTTCTCTATCTAATCACTATTTCAACAAAACATCACATGCACACTATTTTATTCAAAATGGTTGAAACCGATGAGTGTTTAGAGAGCGCCCCTCTTACGTTTTAAAGGCTCTTTTTGAATGATAACATGATCTTTAACTACGTCCCATTTGTAATGTTGTGTTCGTTTCTAGTTTTAACTATTAGTTTGTAATGTAATGATGCAGGTTTTGGTTACTAAAATTCAGTTTCACCCAAAACTGTACTCTCCTTAACCAGAAACTCAACTATCCCTTTAATCCTCAGGATTTTGTTTTTAAATGTGAAATTAAGAGGATTATAACTATTTCCATAACAAAGGCAAAACTTGACAAAACAAACTAAAGCTGGTCTTACACTTCTGTTTAAAATGACAAAACATGCATGAAAGAATTACCGGAGAGTTCAGTGATTGTGGTTGATTCAAATTAAAAAAAGGGTTACTAGATCCCATTATGTGATGTTCATTGCGAAGACCGTGCACGTATCGCAAATCACTTGCAGCGGACATCGAACTCGGAATAGACACTTCAGTAGCATAGTACACCGTATCGTAAAAATCGTAAACAAGCATTTTAATTGCCCGGTTTAATAGGCTCCACGCGTAGTCGCGAACAAAAGCCAGGGCCATCTCAGACGTGGATGGGGGGGAGGGGGGAGGGGGGGGGGGGGGGCTCACAGTGGTAGAGGGCAACGTGATATTAAAATCAATATGGTGGGGGAGAATGCTAAATTGGGGAGGGGGGGGGGGGGGGGTAACGGTTGGAAGGAGTAACGTCATATCAAAATCAATATGGTATTATATAATTATCATGATTGTATTTCGTATCTATATTTCCACATGCACAATGTGATGAGCATCAGAAGATGGAGGGGGGCTACATAGGGGTGGCCCCAAGTGCCGCCCCCCTTATTAGCTACTCCACAAAGGGTAAACATTTAATCTAGTCGGGGACCAAGAGAGGGGAGGGCGATATTAATCATGAAGGGGGG